>CM076607.1:130903583-130934718 GCA_038502775.1 Hippodamia convergens | reverse complement strand
TTTCAAATCCGGGTCTTCATCCTCCTCACCAATCTTCATGTATGAGTTTTTGTCATATTCATTTTCATTCCCCACTTTTCATACTCATCCTTAAGTTTTCTGAGTATGTAACCTGCATCTTCTCCACAACTTGCAACTATTACTTGATCGTCTGCAAAAAATAGGGTGGCCAAATAGTGATCATTGATTTTGATTCCATTCCTGAGCATTTTTCACGCCATTTATGAAGAGCCTCTGGATATATATCTTGAATAGAGTAGGTGAAAGAGAGCATCCTTGTTTTAAACCCTTAGGGACCTTGAATATATTTGAGAAAGTATTTCCTGTCTTCACCATACTTTGGAGATCTTTATAAATGTTATAAAGCGCTCTTGTGAGGTGTTTATTCATTTCAATTTTTTTTTAAATATCAAATAAAAGTTTTAAGGGTATTGTATCATAGGCCTTCTCGAGATTAATGAACACTAAACGAGTTGCTAAATTTCTGACTGTTCTTTTTTCTATTATCTGTTGGAGAGTGAAAATATTGTCCATACAAGATCTTCCTGCTCGAACCCACCTTGTTCCTTCATGTCATTATATTCTCCCTCAATTCTTTTCTTCAATATATAATCTTCCTATAGAGGTGGTCACACTTATTCCTCTGTAATTTCCGCACATCTCCTTTTTTTAAAATGGAAACTTATATGGGCTATTCACTATCGTTTGAGAAATTTTCAGTAAATTCCTCGGCCGACAACCACATTGGGTTGATATTTTTCTTTTCTCTGCTTTTTATCTCAGAATTATTGATCCTCCATACAGCTCGATTTTCATTGTCAGAATAATTTACAATCTGCATTTTTTCATTTTTTCAATGTCGTGGATATAAGCTGTTTAAGTTCTTGTTTCAATCTCATGTACCTATAACCTTCTGGAGTCCTCGTTTTTTTGACCATAAATATAGGGTGGGCAGCATGCAACTTTTTTTTTTTAATTCGACAACCTCATTACTATCCCAGAATCGTTTTATGACTAGCAGCCACCGAGTCCATTTTAATATTCCTCTGTCTATGCTTTCCAATGGTTTTCGGAAGGGAGAAAAACTATTTTCAGTCATAATATATGTTATTTTGAATCACATGGTCCGTCAAGCATGGTTTGGTTTTGTCTTTGAAACGAAATCTAGTGACATTAATAATTGACCTATTAGCAGAGTTTGGAACATATTCAACGATTTCTGTAGAGGTTTTTCTATCCTTGTCCTCGGAAACGTTAATTGAATTTAAATTGGAAAAGCATTTCACTCTCTCCAGTATCTTCGGCATAGAATAATCGACATTTATTCTCTTTGAATGGGACAATAGGCAATCCGCGTCAGCTATTTGGATAGTAGTTAGTTATAGACCAAATATCGCTTTCGAAGGAAGAGTAATCCTTTTGTATGGAATTAACAATGTGTTATTATGATGGAATATACTCGAATCCTACTTCTCATATTGGTGTATTTTAGTCAGCAAAACCTGCAAGACACAGAACTAGAAAAATTGAAATATATGAAATCGTAGGAAAATTTACCTTGCATACATATCTTCAATATCTGAATTCCTAATATGACGAAGAGCTGGTACCGTATCGCATAATTCATCTGAACCAGAAGGCGTGCTTGAAACACTTCCATTCGGACACGCAGTCCGTTGCAAGCTGTGATAGCCAGATATTTTATCGATTCATATTTTTGTACAAACATTTCCTGTTGGTTTTATTGTGAGCTTCGCTTAAATGCTCCATTTGTGATGGTGTGACGGCTTTCATTTGAGTCTACACCTGGTTGAAACATATCCCTGTGAATTCTGAATTGACATATTTTGTGTGAGTGATGTGAAAAATTACCCATTTATCATAGTGAATACCGTTGGATCTTTCTGACATTGTCCATGTTGATAGAGTTTTATAACGAACTGTTTTCATCCATCGATGGCAATATATACAGGGTGTTTCGAAAGAATTTTCGTAACGTCATCCGTATTCTCTTGAATACGAATGACGTTACTAATTTTTTTCAAACAAGCCTCCATTATTCTTCATTTTCTATGTTCATCAGTGACGGAATCACTTACTTCTGAAAGAGCATGCCCCTGCAAATTTTATCTAATGACGTTTTTTCCATTTAGAATGGTTTCATACATGCTGCAACATTCCACGTTTGCTGAATCTCTGAAAATAGCCAAGACATGTTCGATACTCATTCGACTTTCTACGAACAGAATCCATGAAAAAGTGAATTCTTGGTTGCATTGATAAACACCATGAATAGTCTACATAACCTCGAATAATAATACCTCTTCCTAATGAACTTTCTATCTGAGAAGCTTCAATTTTACCAGTATGAGACATTCTCCAGCCTCTAAGAGTCGATCTGAAATTTCCTGAATGCATTCCAACCCCGCAGCACATTGTGAATTGCATAGCGCAGAGTGCCATTTCATCATGGAACGCGGCAACACAATATTTGAAGTAAATGAAATAAACATTTGGAGTGACTTCACGACTGCTATTTCAGCTGGAGTCATCATTGAAAACTTTAGAGGTGTAATGGTTTGTATAAGAAATTCCCCCTTCGGATTTATTCAAATTTGTTCACGGATTTGGGGTTAATAAATAAGTATATCGTAACTCTTCAAATACTGTCTGCCGTAGTCCCTCCAAATTGGCATAAAACCTGAAAATGCTTAAGATATCTCTTGGAAGCACAAACTTCATGCTTCACAGAAATGCTCAACCGGAAAATGGATGCCGATGTGCCGTGCCTCACGAGAGGAATGGCAAGATGGCTTCACTAGTGGTAACAAATTTTTCGAATTCGTTGGACTGTCAACGGATTCAACTCCTACAAGGCTGCTGGGGAGGAAGGCATTATTTCGGCACTTCTTATTGAAGGGCTAGATGACTAGATGTGCTATCTTCACCGCTGGTCCACATACTCCGAGCAGTCCCTAGCTCTGGGTCATATAAACCACTGTCCAGGAGGAAAGTAAATGTTTGTTTTCACACCAGAACCTTGAAACCCACCCATCTGAAGTTCAAAGAGCTTCACCTTTCTTTCAAACTAACCGATTAGTCTGATGTATACGTCTCATCAAAAAAATGCTTGTGAGGTGATGATGTTTCATCCTTGATGCTATAAGTATAATTAAGACCTATGGAAGATTTTCTCTGGGAGACCGATTCCAGAGTTATGAATCCGACGAGAAATTTACATGATTTGAGAACAATGAATGTTGAGAATTCTAACCGGGTCGTCTAGCTAGACGATTGTTGATTTCAGTATTAATCATAAGCTTCTCTTAGCGAAGAGAATAATTATACCCTTGATGATCCACTTTTAGATTACGTGAAAGCAGCGAGACTAGACAACTATGACATAAGATTAATGAAATACTTATAACACGCCCAAAAAGTGCCAAATAATCGTGGTCTACGACAAACACTAGGTCTCTTCAACCTGTACTTGTAAGGAGTTTGATCATAGACAGGAATGTGTAAAACTCGACGAAAAAACAAACACATATGGGGAGTACGCTGATGACACTGCAAAAACAAAGTGGAAGACAGTCGGCAAAATACGTGTGCACTATCGGCAAATCGGATCGATACGTTTCAGGAATCAAGGCAGCTAGCTCAAAATGGATGCTCTCTCTGAAGAAGAGATATCAACAAGGACTTAAATAACACCCAAGTTCTTGATGAAAATAAGTCAGTTTCTATGTGGAAGAAATCTGTCAAGCTATTCTCGTAAAAGGGTCTGGTAATGTTATATGTTGGTCTGTTCTACTTTATGGTTGCCAGACATAGACACTGAAGGCCACTGTTAGGTCTTGAAAGACTAATTATTCATTGATTGCAGTCTACTCGTCAGATAGTTTTACAATTTCATACCTTTAAATCTTGGTGCAGACTCATATTTAGCTTTATGATGTGTGGGGAAGCCTAGAGTGTCAGTGCGTCATGTTTTATACTTACGAAAACCAGAACATTTTCTTGAATTTATTCATATTGATGTGAATTCAATTGAGGCAAACAAGAATAAAGACACACAAAAGGAAAAAACAAAAAAATTACTGAATGTCGAATAACACGAATCGCATGGCCGAAGTTCAATTATAAGTGGTACGGTTCGTTTTTGAGAAACGAACTCTCATTAAGTACACCCTGAGGGGCCCCATAATATTAATAATAATGTATTAATTCCTTTAGTCATTAAAATGTATGTATATGACAAGCCATGAATGCAAAAAATTCAGACAATTTCTAAAATTATCATTAAAGTACTCACTAACACTATAAGAACAATTTTGTAGAACCAAATAACAACTTGATTATATAACTAATTACTATACTAATGCCCACTTGCACCGTCAAATATATGTCTGACTTACGTCCAACTCAAATTTTAAGTCAGGTTTGGACGCCGATCTCTTGGCACCGCAGTTTAAGTGCCACATAAGTGATGACTATTTTGAGCCGCGAATATTCATGGCTTAAACAAGACTTTAGCCCGTCTCAAATATTCAAACGTCAAAAAAACGTTCAGTTTTGACGTGTTGGTGTTTGATTGCGTGAATTTAATAATTGATATGGATAGATTTTCATTAAATGAAATTGATGATCTATATGAGGATGATTTCGACATATTAGATATCATTGACTATGGTTTTCCTAGAAGTCTAGAATTTATTAGGGCCGATCCCCGATCACTACCATGATATGGACGAATTCGCATTTTTTCGGCGATTTCGTTTGACCAAGAAAAACTACTCTGCAATTACTGCGATCAATTGAGGATGATTCAAATTTCCAAGTGATATGTAAGTACATATCTTATGTATGATGATGTCAAACCTCAAAGAAGGGAGTTTAAGCCTTGATGATTGTAGGAATCAGAGTGTATCACCGATGAGTCAACTCCTTGCGTGCCTCCGACTCTACGCATCAGCAGGACATTTATTGGCTGTAGCCGATTTGATGAAAATCCACCAATCTACAGTATCAAGAATAGTTAGTTGTTCGAGTTTCAGTATTCATAAAAATGCCTCAGACAGAAGCAGAATTACCTTCCTTCCTAACCCAATTTTACCAAATTGCTGGCTTTTCCCCGTGTTATTGGAGCAATTGATTGTACCCATGCAATTAATTAATTCTGCAGGTACTATTTACTCTTGTGAATATGAAAAGTATTACTTCGATGATATTCCACAGGTGCAGAATTATGTCATGCAAGTTACGAATAAAGAATTGTTGAAATCAAATCAAATCATTTGCTTCAAATAAAAGAAGAAAACATTGGTTGTACTATGCCAGTTTTTCAGCGGCCCAAAGTATATGTCGTTCTGTGAATCAGAATACTGAAAATGAAAATGCGTAGACAAATTATCTTGTTCATCTATGAATTCGAGTGTTCTTCTTACTTCGCTGTGCTCAGTGCCGACACAAAACCATATGGTCATGTCGCATTTCTATGTTAAAAACAAACAAATTCACTGATTTATACAGTGTTGCCAGATTTGGCATTGCTTAGCGCGTGCTTAACAAAGTCGTTTCTATTAGATATGCGGTGCAAGATCTGATGCGTTAAGGCGGGAAAAGCATAACTCAAAATTTAAGGACGCCTTAGTTAAGGGTGCCTTAACCAGAAAACGGTGCAAGTGGGCATAAGTGACTTAATATTACTGAGTACCTGAACGGTTGAATATCTTAGTGCACTTATACTCAGGTGACTTCAAGTTTTCATGTCTCATGTTTAGGAATTGACAATATTTTTTTATTTCAAGTATTATATGAATGAAAGGATGAAAATTCATCAAGTCCATTTTCATTCTCTTTAAGAAATATCAATCATCTGACGATGAAAATGGAAGCAAGAATATCACATTATCATTATTTCCAGGAATACCAGAGAATCATGAAGATACATTCAGAATTATTCGCAATATTTTTTTTTAATAATAACGACTCTATCAATATCTGTCGAATTTCCCAATAGCACCATATTATACTATAATGACTATATAATAAACCATAGTATACATTCATAAGTGAACACAAGGGAAGCAAATACCTGACCAGACTCAATGCATGAAAAGAAAATTAAGTACTGCATTTTTGCATACTTCATCTATATAACACTTCGAATGTCCATCGATATAGACACCAAGAAATTTCGTACAGTTCTTCGATGTGTTGACGGAATCTAAAAGTCGAATTACAAGGGCACTATCATTATTCAAAATCAAGAAGTGAATGCATTAGTTCTTGTCAACATTGATCATGATAGCATTAACATGGCATCATTCAACTAAACAGTGAACCAACAAATAACACGACCTATGCAGTTCCTCTGAAGATACTGCAGTGACAGCAGTATTTAAAAATCATCAGCAAATAATATTGCTCTTAGTATTTACGACAATTCTCTATGACTATTAGACTTACTGATAAACACTTTCATCAAATTTTCAGGAAGGTCGTTGAGAAAGAGGGGAGAGAGAGAGATAGTTTATTGGTGTTTTTTACAATTATATAAATTGTTTACACAGGTCAGAGGTATAGTGAAACAAATATAAATTCAAAGTTACATAAGACATAAAACAACGCTACAACCAGAGTAGATAGGGAGTTTTGTTGCAAGAGCAGTGTGAATAGATGCCGTATTGAAATTAGGTACATATATGAAGCCGCACCCATTCAACACAATGAATTAAAAGATAAAACAATAAATTAAGTGTATAGATAAAACATAAATTAAAAGTATAGATAAAATAATAAATCAAATGTATATATAAAATAATAAATTAGGTGTATAAATAAACTAATAAATTGACAAGTTACACATCAAAATATATAAATAGAAAAGGATACTACGCACAAACTTAGTAGGACCGACAGACAAATAAATGTCAACTATACAAATACATAAGCTATAATATGAAAAAGTCAGAAAAGAAATCATGTGCTCCAGAATGATACAAACTCATCTACTGAATAAAAGACATTGCTGACTAGTATGTTCTTCAATTCTTTCTGAAAATTGGCTTTTGGTAGGTTCCTGAGTCCAAGGGGAAGTCGATTATAAAGCAAAATCGCACAGTACTCTGGACTATTTTTTCAATCTCAGAAAATTTTGTCTGATGTTATATTTATCTCTTGTATTATAACTGTGTACCTATGTCAGATTGCAAACGATGGTTTCTATCACTAGCATGAACATAAAGTAAGTTTTCAAGTATGAAGATTGATGGAAATGTAAATTGATAAATATCAAAAACAAAAGCGGTCCCAAGACAGAGCCTTGAGGTACCTCCAACTTCAAACTGTGTTTACTGGACGAATAATTCTGAAACCTCACGGTTGCAACCCTACCTTCCAGATAACTTTGAAAACAGTCATAAAATACTCCTTTGAATCCCAGACTGTAATATTTGTCCTATATGAATTTAAATGAGACACTATAAAATTCTTTAGCTTAAGACAGATAAAAATAAACCTGCTACATGTAAGCCCTAATCGAGGCAGTCAGATACAAATTCGAGGAATTCCAGAGCTCCAGATTGAGTGGGGCGACGTGATATGAAACCACGCAGTGCAGTAGTTAGCAGTTGAAATTTGTCTAGGAATTTCAACATTCATAAAAAAAAATATATAATATATATATATATATATATATATATATATATTATATATATATATATATATATATATATATATATGTGGGTGATTCTCCGGAAACTGTGTCTTTTCAGCGGTACTTTTGATTTCAACAAAAAAGTTTACAAATGTTATTCAAATATGGATTTTTGTCATAATCAAAACCAAACTGTTCAACAAAAATTGAATAACACCCTGAAATTCCTGCATTTCAGCTATTTTCAAAAAAAATATTTGGTCGAGGTAGTCCACGGGAATGATCAATGTTTCACGGGAATGATCTAAATTCTAAATGATGCTATCAGGATTCTGGATACGAAGTGATTCGAAACTTTCATAAAATTTCAATATAGTATACATATATATAAAAAAAACAGAGTAGGTATTCTAGGAACCATAATATACAGGTTGTTTGTTCTCGGACGAGCCACCTCGTTATTTTCTTTTCCCATAGTGATTGGAAAAATCACGTCGAATGATTTTGTTCGGGAGGACATCTTTTGATGAATATTGGAAGCTTGAACGAGCAACCCCCTAAGAGGGGGCCTTTCAACCCCCCAAAATTGAAAAGGGGAAAGAGGTTAAGTGATACTTCATTTGAAAGGTCTCTTCACTTCGGTGTATAATAACTTTGTTTTAAGGAACTATTTTAGCTAAGAATCAATTTACTAGCTCAAACTTTTGTGACCCAGCCTGAAAATTTGGACGAACTACGCCAAACGAATTATGAATGTGTGTCATCAAACAACTCCAATTATGCTGAACCATGTTAAAGACGGTTCTGCTTCATATTTTTTTCCTGCCTTTTACTACTTTTTAAACGCTATCCTTCTTTTTCCCTTTATCCTCAGTTGTTCCCTAGTTCGCTTCGAGCACGAACAATAATTCTTTTGAAAAAACTATGTTCATCATTATCCAGACATTATACTCATTCCCGTGGTAGTCATTCCCGTGCGAAATCCATGACACGGAATGATGACATCCACGGGAATGACAAAAGTGATATTTTACTCTCGTATTTCCAGAAAAAACATATTTCATTTATGAGAAAACAGAATAGTTTATGAATGTTTGCTATAAAGAAATGATAATACAATGAATTTTTTAAAAATTTTAATTTTACCTGAAAAATTTCCTCCACGGGAAGACTGCTAGGATGTTACACACCGATCTCAACACTTCGCTAACTAGCAGAACTCTTCTGTTCATCATATAAACACAACTGACGTTATAAACAATCGGAAATGACTTTCAGCAGCTCTTTCAAACTACTACGCGTTAAATTCGAATCATTTGATGAAATTCATAATCTGCCACGGGAATGATCATTTTCGCCTGTGACAGATTTCTTTTTACAAATGAAAGAATACATGGTACAATATTCCAGTGAATGTATCTCATCTGGTTTTCGTTTCCTCAGGAATGTGAATTATGACCGTTCTCAAGTTCTTGAACCATTCAATTACATACCACGGGAATGACAATTTTGAGATACTTATTTAAAAAAATAAAAATTTATGAATGAATGTTGAGTAAAGTCATATGAACCTGGAAGGAGAATGAAATCTCTAACATCAGATTGATACACAACATAAAAATTCCAATATTTTCAACATTTATTGATGTGTAACCTGTTGGGACTCAGTTTCTGGAGAATCACCCATATATATTTATATATATATATATATATATATATATATATATATATTATATATATATATAAATTCAACACTAATCATTCAAACATCTTGGAGAATTTGTCGAGAGTTGAAATTGGCCTATAATTAGCGATATTTAATACATCACCCCTTTTTATGAACTGGAATAATAGTCGCTGTCTTAAGGAGATCTAGGAAAACCTCCATGGCAATCAACATGTTCATTAAGTAAGTGAAGTGTGGAGCAATATCAGGATCATCTTCAATATTCGAGCAGAGACAAAAACAACACTCAACCTCCTGACATTTTAAGAGATCGCAGAACATCAACCACCTCATGCTCCAAAAGAGGATGGAAGAAAAAGTTATTATTTAGGACACATGAAGTGTTACGTGAAGAGGACAATTCATCCACATAGCAACAACGGTTGAGACTGATCTCCGCAATCGTTGTAAAATGATTAGCATATAATAATAATAATAATAATAATGCTTTATTTTCCTTTCTGACAAACTTACATTCGTATAGGAATAGTCAAACGAACAAAAAAAGAAAGAAAAAATGAATTATAGAATTATATGTCCTCAAAGAAAGCGCCTACAGAATATAAACACTTTTCTCTACTAATATTTTCTTCAGTTTACATTTGAATTCTTTAAAACTACGTGATTCGGTGACATTTTTTGGCAGTTTGTTAAAAAATTGCGGCCCTGAAGTATCAGGCGACTTACATCCTAGCTCATATCTTTTGAAAGGAACATACAGATTTTTTTGCTGACGTGTATTTACAACATGTTTGTCCTTTACGAAACTAAAACTATCCCTATTAGTAAAAACATAAACACATATTTCAAAAATAAATAGGCTGGGAAGAGTCAGTATTCCAAACTTTCTAAAAAGACCCCTACAAGAATGAGTACTAGAGACACGGGCCATACATCTAATCAGTCTCTTCTGCGACAGAAAAACCTTATACGCGAGGGATGACCGACCCCAGAAAACGACGCCATACCTCAATCGCGACTCAGCATGAGCATAATAAAGTGACACTAGTTGTTTTTCGTCTAAAACAGTACGCAAGTTTTTGAACATATATATAACACTATTTAGTTTTCCCGAAACATACTCACAATGATTTTTGAAACTGAGGCATTCATCCAAAAAGATCCCCAAAAATTTTACGCTATCACTTTGTTTAAGCAGATTCTCTCCCACATAGACATTAATTTTTGCGCACTTCTTCTGGTAATTATGAAACCGGATAAGAGCCGTCTTACTGCTGTTCAGAAATAAGGAATTACTACTAAACCATCTGCTCGCTGTCTCCAACAGTTCATTACATTTGAGTTCCAAACCACCATCAAATCTGTCAGACACTAAAAATGAGGTATCGTCAGCATAAGCAGCCATGGCATCCGCAGAAATACATCCAATATCATTTAGATAAAGAACGAAGAGGATCGGACCCACTACAGAGCCTTGAGGGACACCTATGTTCACATTTACCAATTTGGAGTCTATTTGTCGTTCAGTCTTTTCATCACTATAAAAAATGCTTACATATTGTTTTCTGTTTTTCTAAGAAAGACTTTATCCAACCTAAGGCGAATCACCAATTCCGTATCTCGACAACTTAGCCAGCAGATCATATGGTCGACGCAGTCGAACGCCCTGCTGAGATCACAAAAAATCCCAACAGGGCACTCGCCCGCCTCGATTTGTTGTATAATTCTATGATAAAATGAATTTATAGCTGTAATAGTCGATTTATTCTTTACGAAACCATGCTGGTCCAAATTCAGAATATTGTTTTTGTGTAAAAAATTTTCCAACCTTTCAAGAAATGCATATTCAAAAACTTTAGACAAACTCATTGGAATAGTAACTGGTCGATAATTGGATATGTTCATATCATCTCCTTTTTTGTATAACGGTGTCACCTTACCTATCTTCAGCATAGACGGAAATCTTCCAGAGCAAAATGAAAGATTGACCAAAAAGGTTATGGGCTTAATAATACACCACAAAACTTTCCTAACCAAAAAACCTGGAACATGATCAGCGCCTGATGAATGCTTATTTTTAAGTTTACTATACAACAAATTGTATAGTTCTTCTTCAGTAAATGGGCATAGGGAAAAGCTGCATGTCACAGGTGGTATAACTGGCGCATCCACCACATTACTTTGAGTTATTTTATCCAATATATCATGGGGAACATTCTCAAAATAATCATTGAAGAAATTAGAAACCGAAAAAGGGTCCGAAATGCAAACACTGTTTTGTTTTATTGAAATGTTTTTCTTATTTTTCCCATTTTTAGTCAATTCAGAGATAACATTCCAGGATGCTTTATTTTTATCAGAACTACTTTCTATTCTGTTTCTATAGAATTCTCGTTTTGTTTGTTCAATTAGTTTATTATGATTTTTCTTTGCATTTATATAACTCTGCCTCAGCTCAGGAAACTTATACTTCAATGAATGAAGGTTTTTCAACTCTGAACTAGAATTTCTAATTTCTTGGGTTACCCACCTTTTCCTATTTCTATTGATGGAATACTTTCTTGAGGGTAAGTTCTTATGGAAATAGTACATGAACAAGTCATAAAATATTTTAAATGCTGCATTAAGGTCATATGTTGCATACAGGTCACGCCAACTCTGTGAGGAAAGATTCCCTTGGAAGTTATTGATATTTTCAGAAGAGAAAATATCTCAGCTACAGATTATTATAAGAAGGTTAGGCTCTTTTCTTTACAAATTATAGGTAGATTCGCTTCTGATATTTGTGTAAACCAATGAGGTCACGTTTCGCCGAGATTTTTTTTTGGAAAAATAAATTTGCTGCCATAATCAGCATCGTAATTACATCTTGTAAGGGGACTACAAGTTTCGAGAAAATTCTGGATCGAATTGATGAAAATTTCGAAGCATTCGTTGACATGTGGATGTTCATACAATTCATGGAAATCACAATCAGAAATACGATTTTGAAAATCCATTAGATTTTGAGGACATAAATTCTTTAGGAACTTCGATACACACTAAGTGTTATTTTGGCAGCTTGATTTGTAGCTCGAGTTATTTACCCCGGAGGTCACTTATATAAGGTTCATAAACTTCAACTCTATAATCATGTAACTTTGCCTTTGTTAGAACATAATCATAGAACTGCGTTATATTTTAAATATCTAATAACTATGCTGTAATAAATGGTGAGCAATGATCGACATGCAGACAACTCCTCAAACGTGATAGGGCATAGTAAGCTCTATTAAGCTTACCATAGATATGATCCGTGTAAAGACACCACCTAAGGTTACCATCCATACAAAGACCCAGAAATTTCACGTTTTCAGTTTCAACCTAGTTTGTGTTCTAAATGATATGATCAACACATCCTGAATCTGAAATCAGACTATGACGGACTTCGTCATATTAAGGATAATTCTGCTTATGTGGCACCAATAAATGAAACATTGTATTATTATTTCGCACAGCTACTCCAATTTCTGACATTTGCTCTGATAGCGACAGAAGTATCATCATCGAAAATTATGGTAACACACGTATGCAAGCCGATTATTTATAGAAACAAAAGTGTCCTCGCCAGATGGTATACCATTTAAACTCACAAATATTCTGCGATCGGCTTGAAAATGTTATATTGTAGAGTTTCGAAAGATTTCTACATATCAAAAAATAAACCGGTCACGTAGTAGCCAAAACTGGCTGATTGAGTAGACCTACCAGGCCTAAAGCGTTGTTGACGATTAGACAGTATGGAATACTTCATCGAGTAATTGTTTATGCGCTTATATAATAGCACCTTCCCGAAAATCCTTCCCAAGAAAAAGCAGAAAATGGTGCCTCCTCACGATTGAAGAACTATATCGAGCGACAGCTGATAGATAACTATTCCAGCAAATCATAACCATAATAATGGAAAACGTTTATTGAGAGACGAAGCACTTGTAGAAGAAGAACAATTTAATGTATGGTGTTTATTATTGTTATATAATATTTATTTTTGCAGTAACATGAATTTCATTCGTACTTGGAAGTTTTTCATCATCAAACCGAAGACCTCAGGACCCCAATTTCGTGACGCAATAACCAATCACATGAAACAAAATACTGATTACATCAGTAGAATTTGTCTCTGCCAAAAAAAATATGTTTGGGTAGGAATTTTGGGGTGAAAAAATGTTACCTTTTGTCATTCATATAACATCTTAGCACAAGTCGAAGTTGCCGTAATTGGAAAAACTTCATTAACCGATGGTTCATTAAGAAAGTGAAACTAAGCTCTTCATTTCGAAAGAATAGTTCCAGTTCCACTGCTCGTAAATTTCCAAGTTTGCCTCATGTTAGCAGCAGGTGGTTTTTCTCCCTCCTAATAAGGGAGATTTATGCATAGGCGTTATGAATAAATAACGGTTCCTGGTAGACGTTGATTACTCCAAGAGCATACTTGGACGCCTTAATTAAGGGAAAATAATTTACGGACCAATTAGAGAAGTCATTTTGATCTTCGAAATCTTCTCATTATCCTTGATATTGTTTGAAACTAATGTATTTTCCAATTTGGGTTTTTCAATATATCAGGGATAAAATATTTTGTTGGGGCGACCTGAAGCAGACAGTTCACGCGGAGGAAAAAACACAAAGTGACGATAATAACACATGTAAATCAACCCCAAATAAAATACTTAAATCTAATTAGGAATGAAAAAACAAAACAATTCAATATGGTTTACATTAGATAATTATCTGAGAGATCTCAATCAATCAATGCCATTCAAACTAGTGCGGCGGAAATAATTTATTAAAACGGACCGAATTTTCGAAGCAGAGTCGAGAAATATATCTGTTATTTTTTATATTGAAGAAACACCACTTAGATTTTAGTTTTTATATTTGAAAAATATCTCACAACTATTCACACTTCATTCTACAATACTAAATAATAAATGCTCTAGAAAGAATAGCCTAGAACGTCTGGCGACTACGCCATCCATGAACTAATATACTAAAAACAGTTTGATTGCTAGCGTTTCCTACGTCTTCAACAATATCGATGTTAGTGACCAGCGATGGATCATTATAAGTTTTCATTAATCTGTGTTCAGAAGAATTCAGAAAGTAGTACCGTAAGTACTAGCGACATCGGTGAAAAATGTCTCTGTATGCCGAGTGTTTTAGGACTAGTCTCACGTATTGGGACGTGTGAGTACAATCTATTTTGTTGTTCAATAATTTGTGGGTGAACATAATAACGGTCAACTTTCTGCGCTACTCAAGAGGAATTAGGTTCAATCTACGGTACACTTCGGAGTCATTTCTGACAAGAGGAAAGAATCGTTCCTAACAGTGACTCACAAACGTTTTTCTGGACGCCCTCCAGTCTATCTTTGTATATTCCATAGCGTGAGTTCTCACACACCGAACTAAAACACTCAAAATACTGTTGACGTAAGCCAAATAAAGAGTGCGAGCCACATCGACACACCTCAGGTCAAAAGTAGATCTTAATATGAAACCAAGCATACGATTGCTTATTTCGAGGTATCAAAAATATGTTGATCGAAGAGCAATTTGGAGTTAAAAGTCATACCGAGATCTTTCATAGAGTTAACGTGGGAAATAGTCTCACCGATTTTTGATATGTAGCAGGAACAGAGAAAGTGGGTCTTCTAGTGAATATGATGGAACTACATTCAGATAAGTTCAGGAAAAGTAGGTTATCCCTACAGAATTTCGAGAATCGATTTAAATCCTCCTGAATTCGCAGTCTATCAGAGGAACCAGAGATAGAATGGAAGACCTTCAGGTCATCAGCAAACTTAAAGCATCCCATATCATTGATGTAGAGTATCAAAAGTAATGGTACCAAGTGAGATCCCTGTGGTATACCCGATATTATCCCAACCGCACCCGATCAGAAACCACCCACATGAACAATCTGATGTCTGTCTGTCAAATAAGATCCCAACCATCTGAGGAGCTGACCACACACACCAACCCCAGAAAGCTTTACTGAAGTCTGAAAGACAGCATCAACCGAAAGTCCGGAATCCATACTCTCCAAGATATATTGCATGTTAGTGTTCACAGAGCGTATTTTCATAAAGCCATGCTGTTCTGCGTTCAAGATACTTTTGACATCGAAGTACGAGAAATCAGTCACGATACTCTCAAACAATTTACGTATTGGGCAGAGTTTAGAGATAGGTCTGTAATTCTCCACTAAATTTTATCCCCTTATTTGAATACGGGAGTAACATAACAAACTTTCCACTGATGGGGAAAAAAGCCCCCGGTTAAAGATCTGTTAAAACAAAATGTACAGTGGCTCAACAATCATATCGCGACAGTTTTTCAAGAACGATGGGGGGGGATACATCAGTACCAGGACTTCCACAGCTCATAGTCTCGATCTAATCACCAATATTGCAACATTCGATGGTGTAGTGCCCAATATGAAGAGGCGTATTCACCGAAGATTCCATATAATTTATTGTGGAGGGAGGTAAGAAAACAGAAACATTCCTCACAAATTTTTAGCGGGTTAGTAGAGACGCCATGAGGTCCTCTAACGGAGTCAGGAAGACATGGCGAACTTTTCCTATTTCGGACATATCGCCAAAAATGTTTCGGGTCATCCTTTATGCTACCCTCCACGCTCCACGCCTGCTGAATAATTTTTTATAATTTTCGAGACAAGGTATTCGGCCCTACCCTTGAGAAGCCTAAAAGTGATATAATCCATCTAATTATCGTACATCTTCCAGCGTTTATGATATTTATTTTCTCTAATTATGTGTCAAATTCGTTCATTCCGCCACATCTCGTAGAACAAAACAATGTTAGAATATTTCATTCTAACACTGTTTTCAGTAATTTTATTGATGACATGTTGGCGGATTTATTTAACAACTGTCAAATTTCATGAGATAGGAAACAGTTCTGCCAATCAATGTTTTTCGAAGCAAAAATTACTAAACGATATTTACAGCAATATTTCATTAATTTCGATAAAAATTCGGCGAATTAGAGTAAATAATGTATGATACTCGTACAGAAGGCTCATTTTAACACTCGTTCATTCCAAAACTCGCCACTTCGTGGCTCGTTTTTGAATTTTGAACTCGTGTAAGAATATCAATGCCTTCTGCACTTGTATCATAAATGACTATTTTTTACTTATAGTTCTCTATGAAGATAAAAATTTATGATATGTCGAATGTATCTAAAGCACTATATCAGTGTGCGCTTATTCATTAATTGCCATTGGTTCTAATCGAAGTATCAGAATAAGAGGATAATGAATAGAACAAAATACAGCAAACGAATTGAAATTCTTCGAACTCAAAAACGAATTAAATGGAAAAATTTGCATTTCGAAACATATTTGAGCACGTTGATTAAGTTGTTTCACAGCCTTTGCAATCATATACGGTTGTGATTTAATAATATCGCAAGCATTGATTTCTTTGTAGCAATTGCTCCTTACTAGCAGGCAAGTAGCTATTGATAAAATATCAATAAACTTGTGTCATCCGACATTCACGAATTATTTCATCCCTACAGGTTTATAATCACAAATGGGGCCCTCCCCCGAAATAATTCCTGGCTACGGACCTGCTATTGGTTATTTGTACTGCATAGACCTCTTGTTTGAGCGCTCTTCATTGAAAATAATCTAAAAGAGTCAGATCAGGGGACGAGGAGGCCAAGCCACATGTCCAACATCTGTTGTCGAAAGTGTTATTTAAATATTCGCGCACTTCTCTTGAGTAGTACACAGGAGCACCAACATGTTCCAGAAAATTCTTAGTGAAGGCATTTCTTAATTCGTAAACAGAACAAATCGCCAAATGGAGCAGGTTTGAAGTCAAATTTGATTGTTTAATTGACTTTTTTCAGTGGATCACAGATGATAGAACTACGATGAATCGCAATTCACTAGCGATGCAATCAACAATTACTGTTATTTTTTTTAATTATGGGGTATGGGAAATGAAAAAAAATTATTTGTTTTCTCAATCTGAGGAAAATTTCAAGGAAGGCAGTCGCACAGGGTGACGAAACTTCAAAATTCGAAAGAATTCTACTGATAAGTTCAAGATTTTTTCAACTATAAAATTTCACTCATAAGGGAATGTTTATTGATCACCCTATAAGTCGGTGCCAAGCAGAGATTCTGAATTTTTATTATGAATCATTTCTTTGTGGTTACGAAAACGAAATAAAAATATAGTGTCCACGTACACGGTGATCGAATATTCACGAGAATAGTGAAAGTCAAAAATTTTCAAAGTCGGTCTCTGATTTATTCGTTTCTAGAAACATCGAAAGAAAGCTAGAAAGCAAGTAAAATGTGACAAAACTTCATAATTTAAAATCATTCGATCACTTAGTTCAAGAGTTGTTGAACTGTGAAATTTCACTTATAAGATGAACATCACCCTGTTTACCCCAAACGAGGCACTCAGGCGATTAAGGCCTCTGGACACGAGTGCAGTCTGATGACATTAATTCATGGTTTCTGTTTGTCGCATTTTTCCCGGGATACCCTATATACGTTTTTACTTAGCATCTCTGATATGCTATGACCCTATATTCAAGTTGCCCATATGCGTGAATTCACTGCTAACCTCAAATTTATTCGTAGATACGAGGATTCCAATGCAGGTTTGTTCACGTCTTCTATCCTCCTTGGTTTATGTCTTTCTTGCTCATATACGAGATCTAGGATGGAACGTCATCAAGGTTTATTGGAAATTCAGCAGTGAAAGGGTTAATAGTCAGCAACTTTGTGGCGTGCGTATTTTGGCAGGTGCACGTATTTTTTCCTTTCGACTATCTGTTCGTAGATTTTAAAAAATGCTCGCCGGAAAATGTTAAGCGTGATTAAAGAGGTGGTAGATGAAACTGAAGATAAATCATTCTACATAAAAGATATCGAACTATGTTGATGAATTGGATGACTTTTGACAAGAAAATTTAGTTTTGCTTGCAGCCGATGTGATGTTCTCGGTAATTCGATAGACAATATCCGTAAACCCTTGATAAAACACCTTCCATAATACCTCAAAGATTCTTCTACATAATACGCTCTTTGTTGAAACTTGCTGGTGATGATGTATATAGTCAAAAACACTTTGAATTCACCGGAAACCTTTATACCCACCATCACTCAAACACTTTCGGATGTAAAACTTCAGTAGCCGCAATATCAAATTCACCACGGCATTCTTACGCACTCCATCAATCTTCCAAGAAATACTCACTCAAAATTTCGCGAGAACCTGCTAAAGCCGAGGCCGATTCGGTCCGCATTCAATGTATATATCAAATCCCTCCTGAGCGCACTCTCATTCGCTCAGCTCTCATGTTGCATTGATGGAATGTACCCTTTTCACGGAACTTCCATTAATCTTTTTTATCCTCGCAGTTTTGTTGGATAAACAGTCTGCTCGATTCTGCGTTCGCGATATCCATTACAGAACGCTTGTATTAGGTTTTTCAGTCTACTAATTAGTTTATTATCAGTCGCAAGATCAGTCATAATAGATGAAGATCATGGGAAATTTCATTTGATATTGCATCCACCAAGGTCGAAGTCTTGTTTTGACAGCTTAATCCAGAGATAATGCACACATTTGCGGCAAATTATAATGCAGCTCAATAGAAAGTTCAACAAACCCATGGCGCATTATATTACGTTGGCTTATCGACAGAGGGTATGTTCCATATGGCAGGGGTTTTTATGACCGAATCATGTGATGATGGATGGTGCAATAACGGAGTTGCGAAAGGCTTCGGATGCAATAAAATGTATGGGAACAATGTGTTGATGTACCGTAATTGGAAACGATGAAGATGTGAACTCTAGCTTGAACTTCTGTTTTATTATGGATAAATGTTTTTTGAATAGCGGCACATGAAATTGCTGGAAATAATCAAATATCTGAATATGATATTTCTGAGAGGAAAATATTCGAAATGAATCGAAAACTGTTATTGGACGCAGAGCATGTTCAGTTTAAAATGAAATCAATAATATTTCAGGTGTACAACTTTGCTTCCTCAGTTTTCTTACGAAATTCTAGGCTGTATTGTGAAAAACTGGTTATACATTTATGATTCAAAGAATTGTCCATCGCTGGCTACTTTTTTTCTCCAATTTTTCGGGCACCATTTGGTGGCCATTTGAAAACGAAACAGACGAGATTACAGACGAAATGAATTTTTTCGATAGAAATGCTCGGACAGGTCGATTTCTGTTTCGAGGGGGGCAACTTAAGATGTAGGTTACGGACGCAAAGCGCTTCAACCCTTGCTACTACAACCCTCACCCCCCATTTTTGAATAGGGAAAATGGGGTTAGTGATACCTCATTTGAAAGGTATTTTTATACTGATTTCAGCACAGTAATTGTTTTTTCATTTAATGCATTAGTTCTCGAAATATTCTTAACTAAGCATTTGAAAATGAAGTGGTGTTTTCATGGCACTTGTAGTGTTTTTTTGTGAAAAATCGACATTTTGAGCTTAAAAACAACCGTGACTGTGGCTTCCTTCCTCCAATCCACTGACATAGAAATCTTTAATCAAGATGTCGAACAAACAAAGCGTATTGCGAAGGAGCTCAATCTTGCTGAAACTCAATTTAAATTATCTTCGATATAATTTGCAGTATTTCCAATAACATGCGGTAACACTTGATCGATAGAAATCTCCAAAAAGTCCAAATACGTACATATCTCTAATCAGATTACCAGGTAAGAAAATCAAATCATTAATGATGCCACAGAAATATTCCAGTCCCAATTCGTGAAACGATGTCCGACTTAATTATGAAGTGTTTTCTCAGTTGGCTTCAGTAATGTTTTCATTTTGTTGATTATTGAATTCATATCTTTTTCAAAAAAATGAGAATCGATAATTTTTTATTTATTACGAACAGATCATTAAGTTGGCTTACTGGTTCTTTGACATGTGAATTATTCTTAGTTTTGAATCGAGACTTGTATGTGTTCTAATTCATTGTTCGACATGGTTTATTCAATTGCAGATCGGGTGGAAATGATTTCACTTTTTTTTGCAAACAATCAATGTGCGAATAGAACCGCAGAATTCTTCAATCAACGAAATTTAGATAAACATGTTAATAGGAAGTATGTTTTAGAATTAGTGTCAAAGTTTCAAGAAACCGGGTCCGTGGCTAATAAAAAACGAAACATGGAAAGAAATGAAGCAGCTGAAGTAGCTGTTCTTGGACAGTGCATTAAATGAAAAAACAATTACTGTGCTGAAATCAGTATAAAAATACCTTTCAAATGAGGTATCACTCACCCCATCTTCCCTATTCAAAAATTGGGGGTGAGGGTTGTAGTAGCAAGGGTTGAAGCGCTATGCGTCCGTAACCTACATCTTAAGTTGTCCACCTCGAAACAGAAATCGACCTGTCCGAGCATTTCTATCGAAAAAATTTATTTCGTCTGTAATCTCATCTGTTTCGTTTTCAAATGGCCACCCTGTATACAAGTGATGGTCCAAGGAAGCAACGTCTGGAGAATACGGCGGGTGGGGTGGGACTGTCCATTTCAAAGTTTTCAAGTATGACCTAGCCCCTTTCGCAACAGGGGGTCGAGCATTGTCATGTTGTGAAATCAAAAATCACTAACTGACTAAGTTTGAATATTATTTTTTTTTCTCTTCACATATTTATCCATAAGTTTCTTACAAGATATGTGTATTCTGTCACATGGGACCGTGGAAGGAGATATATTGAGGAAATTCAATTTTTCGTAAAGGTGTTTTTGGAATTCTCAAGCAGATGTATGAGGGTTTCAAAATCACCCTGGCAAGTGTTGTGTCTCATTTCTTCGTCTATCCACTCTCTCCAGCTGTTCCACGGCCTTCCTCCTTTGCGTCTTCTAGTTCCAGTCTAAAATTTGCTCTCTTATCTGCCTATATTTGTACGTGGTCGTACCATTCTATTCTACCATTCTGAATGGTTCTTATACCGTCAGTTATAGTGTGATGTACCCTCATTATTTTCCGTATTCTGCTAGTCGGTACTTCTTCCTTCTGGATCTTCCTGCTGCTCGTCGTAAACGGACAACAGGAATGATTACTTGGAATATACAAGGAATAGTTATCAATAAATGTGAACTCGCACAGAAACGAGAAGCTTGGAGAAGCGAACTGGATAGACGGCATCAGGATTTATTTCACCATTAAGACAACGACAAAGATTAATGAAAAATGATAATTATTCATATCATACCTTATATACTTTTATCTCACGTGAAAATTTAATCATTTATATTCGTATACATTTTGCTGTCCATCTCGCAGATAGTAAGTGATGCTATTTATTTCTGCATGAATAATATATATTATATACATAGTTTCCGCATTGTGTTATACTTTGAAGGTAATGAAACAAAAGTCAACCCATTTCCTATAAATATTCATAGCGTTCTGTCAACAATTAGATGGGATGAAAATAATGATCTGGCGAGTTTTTTTATACATTCAGTATACTTTCAAATGTACTTTGCATAATTTTCATGACTGATACATAAACCTTCAACTAAATTAATTCTTATTTTCTATAATTATATGCTATATTCTTGACTTGGAGATATGCAATCTACATATTAATAAAATACAGCCTGATGTCGTTAAGCCAGTTCGCTTCCTCAAGCCTCTTGTTCCTGTGCCAGTTTTACATTTATTGATACCTGTTGCTTGTACCTTCCAATTAATCATTCTCGTTGCTCGTTTACTCGCTAGTTTTCATTCCTATTCCATGCGCGAAGCTTATTGAATGCGAAAGTATCAAGATCGTCAAAATCATTGACGTTAGGTTGCTGGCCAAAGGCCCAAACCTACATCCTTGGAGGACCTAGAAATTTTGCTCTCTGAGTTCTGCCTTGTCACTTTGACAAATTATTTTCTATCCTCTTAAAAATGTTAGTATAATCAAACCTACCATTGCGAGCTACCAGAACTAGTTTTTATTGTCGAGCAGATATTAAACAATGAGTAAGTAAATTTTCAGGACTTTTGAGATGACAACTGCAGCTGTTTCGTATTTCATATTTCGTTTTTCAACATTTATGTTTCGCATTTTATGAGAAGTTGGTTTCAGGAACTCGCACCTCACCTAAATCTCGCTCAAATGAAACGAAAATCGAAACGGAATACGCCCCCATAATGACGCCGCCTTGTTCACCATCCTCATTTAGTCGGTTCCTCATGACCTCCAAATTCCATAAGTCCCCGCATGATTGTTAACAGCTCCCCTTCCGTTCGGCCGCGATGCTGAAGTGGATCCGGAATCCGGACCAGCGTCACGAAACTTAATCCAACTTTTGTTCCAGTCTGGAGTGGCGGTCTAGACCTACAAGGGCCCCTCTTCATCCATGAGCCTCCTCATCGCGTCGAGTTCAGCAACAGCTCGGGAGGCAGAGTCGATTGTACGGCACACGGAAGTCCCGCGCCGGATGTGGAATGGATCACAGCCGACGGTTCTCCCGTGCACCAGGTGAGAATTGATTGCAGCCGCCTCATGGGCATGCAGCTGCTTTATTTGGAGTACCTATAGCTTCTTAGATGGGGTAAAATATTTGCCGTTCTGGTGCAAAAGCTTTGGCACTTGAAGAATTTTTGAGGAAAATCGCTTGATGATAGTTCCTAGAAACCCAAACGAAAATTTGGGAGATCTGATTTATCATCCAAATTTAAAACCTTATGTTCAAAATTACTTTGAAGTTAAAAAACATAAGAGACTTGGCCGGTTCGTTACTATAAAAACTATTGTATAACAGAAAAGTTATTAACAGCTAATGAATTTTTCACACCAGGCGCACGGGGCGGAAAGAAACGGCCAAGTCACCTATTTTGACCAAGGCGTAGAATTTGCGAAATGGGGTCGGATACCTTTTTGATCATTTGGGAATGCGGTCTCGTCCCGGCTGCATTATATATAAAAATGTTTTTGGTTTTATTTCACTTCTTTTTGTACATTGCTAATGAGTATATCATTTTATTTTTTCATGTTTCCTTTAATAATTATCGAATGAAATGAAATCATTTCAATATCTACTCAAAGTGAAACTAATTTATAAATTCAAAATCAACAACTTACGAAGTTCAATAGGAATAGTGATGTATTTGCGATTTGCCATCACAACGGGTAATTACACATTAGACTCTATGCTTTATTTATTTATTTATTTCCAAAGAAGAACACAAACAGGAATTTCAGCCCAAAACAGTATTCACAAATTAACAAAAGAAATATATCATAAAATCTCAATGAAATAGAAATAAACCTAACCTAGTCTGTATCTACTCACAACTAAACACTATGGAAAAAACACAACAAAACAGTTTTTTTATTGCAGGAAGAAAACGAGAGCAAATACATTGATAAGTAATCCACCATGCATTAACAAATTCTTTGAACAATTTCTTAAGTTTAGCAAGAGAAACATGAAAAACATCAATATTGAAAGATACTGAGTTAAAAGTTGTCAAAACTCTACATAGTGGTGAGTTCCGTGTAACATTCAATCTGAGAAACGGTATATCATCTAGATCTCAATCTCCGCTTAGGAACCCTGAAAGATATCAATCGGAGAAGACTCAGGACCTAGAGGACGTCATTCAAAATTTTGTATAATAAACACAAGTCATTCAATTTTCTACGATCTTCCAAACTTAGTAACTTGAACCTTTGTTGAGCTTCCAAATAGTTGTGGTTGACAATTTGAATGTTTTCTCGGAAGGACATGTATCTCAAAAGTTTATGCTGCACGCTTCCCAACTGTTTTATACAACACTTGTAATGGGGATTCCAGATTGATGTTGCAAAATTGAGTTTACTAAGTATAAAAGCATGAAACAACGTCAAAATCGACTTCTTCTGAACGACCTACCACGTCGAAGGACAAATCCTAGCATTTTATTTGATGACGAGATGATGTCTTCCATGTGCTCTTTGAAATTCAGTTTACTATCTAGAGCTACCTCCAAATCTCGAATATCATTAATCTGCTGCAGCTGAACTTGATCAATTGAATAAAGAAAATCAACGGTTTTCTCCTGAAACCTTAATATGGGTTTTCTGTCTCAGTCTCTGAAACAAGAAACAATTAGAAAAATTTTTTTAATAATATAAGAAAGGCCCCTGCGTAAAAATTTGAGCACTAATTTGTCAGGGGCCAAAACTTTACGAGGAGAACAATGAACAAAAAAGAAAATGAAAACCCTTTGAAATCTAATTGTTTCTTGTTTCAGAGACTGGGAGAGAAAACCCATATTAAGTTTTCAGGTAAATGTAGAGACCTCCCAGACAATATTTCAATAGATAAAATCAACGGTGTTTATATTCCTTGTGAAAGTTATCTTCAGACATGTATTTGAATTCAAAAAATGAAAATTTTTCTAGCAATAATCACAAAATCTGTTCTAATCCTCCTGAATTCT
The DNA here is from genome assembly GCA_038502775.1 of Hippodamia convergens. Classification (NCBI taxonomy): domain Eukaryota; kingdom Metazoa; phylum Arthropoda; class Insecta; order Coleoptera; family Coccinellidae; genus Hippodamia; species Hippodamia convergens. Next base: position 130,909,862 of record CM076607.1, on the reverse strand, counting down.
AATACAGTCATCCATACTATTTACTCTCAAATATATCTTAAGATCATCAGCATATAATAAAAAATGCGTGTACTGAAAACAGGAGGAAATATTGTTCAGGTAAATAATGAAAAAGAGGGCCCAAGGTGAGAACCTTGGGGTACACCAGAGGTATTAGAAAACCGCTCAGATTTTTGACCGTTTATACACACAAATTGGGATCTGTTTAATATGTAGAATTTTATCCATCTGAGTAAGGTTGTAATTATAATCCGGAAACCATATCATAACTTCAGATACGAATATAAATAACAACAATGTAACTGAAAACGGACCAATTTGTATTTGACATGAATACACATGAGGCGTTTTACGGGCGCCTAATTTCATCCCCTTATTCAAATTGTGGAGGTGATTTTTGCCAGAAAATCTCAAATATAATTTTACAACATTCATGAGAAGCAGTCCTCCTCATACATCAATTTTCAGACCACTAGCATAATACGTCATTATTTATACAACCCCTTACTCATACACATCTACTTCTCCTTCATCAGCCACTAGCTGTCCACTCCTGACATAGGCCTCCCCAAGTTCCCTCCATCTGTCCTTATACACTTATACCTATTAAACAATATACTGCTAACGTGAAAATGAAATTGCTGCAATCTAGTTGCGATGTCTATTGGCCTATCCAACGATCTGCGCATGCGCAAACAAAGAATTTGACAAATAGAGGAGAAGTGAGGTTACGTTTAATAATTTGAATCTTATTTGGTTATATTCGATGAAGAATCCAGAAATAGATAATATGAATTAATATTGGCGATGTTTAATGTGCGATAATTCTACCAAGGATAACCTTGCACTGCTTAAGTATATTATAAGGACAAAATCAGCAACTGCCTGAGTGAATTTTGTTTTTCTTTCAGATTTTTACGATTCTGTACATTTTGCGATTTTTTCGGATGAAGAAATCACATTTAGACTCCGAACCGGTACTTATTTTGGTAGATGATTTTATCTTTTGTTCATCGTAGGGTAACAATTATTTCCAACTTATGTGCTCCAGAGAAATGGGTAAAAGAATTTACGATGGCGGAGCATTTAATTGAATTTGTTTCAGAAAATGGTTGTGGAAATCACAAAAACATAAAGAAAATGCACATTACTACTAGAATACTATATTTAAATAATTTCATAAAGATTATTTGTAATCAAATGTTGAAAGCGAAAGCATTGATTTGTTTATTTGTATTATAAGAAATTATACTATCTAGTGGCTTTCTGTTGATAAATTTCGCAAGACTTATTTTCCTTCCATGAAAGTACTAGTTGTAGGTTTGATATTCAATCTAATTCATTTAAACTTGCTGGGAGAAATGAAAAATATTAGTGTTTGTGCTTCGAATACCACCCTCTAATCCTATATATACTGATCCAAAAAATTTTCATTATGGTAATCCAACACTCAATTTCCTTATTTCCCCATCTTTTCACCAGGATAACCTTTTCTACACGCCATATTCTAACAAAAATGCATCTATTATTTGAATTATTGTAATTGAATAATGACAGGCTTGAGTTCCAATATCTTTTCAAATGTAAATAGGTACATTTTGTGAAAGTTTGTGTTATATCCATTGCTTATTGCAACAAACGCCTCTCAAACATCATATTCTGGCTGATTATATTATCCTCAGCGCACTCTGGGTTCATATCCTAAAAAATGAAATCATTCTAGAATTCCCATTTTCGATGAATAATATGAATTCGCTTGGCTCTTCTTGACGGAGGCACCACCGATTCAGCATATAGTTATATATGAAATTGAATAAAAATTCTTGATGAGTAATGAAAACTAAAAGAAAGTGATGCTATGGAAGACAATCCAATATTACACTGATGTAAAGAAACAGAAAACGTATATACTACAAATGCAAATGGAATATTATATTGTTCCAAAATATCTAATCTATTCTTGAACATATTGTTGTCATGGAATGTCACTTGCGTAACTTAAATTGTAATTGGATAATACTATCAAACCTTACATAGTTCCGATTTCCAAACAAAACACCCTATGTATTGAAGGATCAACAACCAAACTCCATTAATACAATACAAATACAATTTGTTGTTCAGTCTTCCATATGCAACCACCTTTCGTCTCATGAGAAAGATATAGTATCATCATTCACGAATAACCAAAAATGCCTCGTCCCGAATTGTTGCCAGGCACGCACCTAGGGGTTGGGCTAAAGGGCTGAAGCCCCCCCCTCCCGAAACTATCAAGATATCAATAAACCTGCTTTGAGAATAGATTCATGAATTATTTCATCCCCACAGATTTATACCCAAATTAGCCTGCAAAGAAAAAAATTTCTGGCTACGGGCCTGATTGTTGCAGAGAAAATATAATGTGAAAATGTGATTTAAATTATCGACTGTAGCTGGACATTTTTCGACATATTGAATCATTGAGCTAACTATTTTCATAAGTAATTGCACAAGTGCATCAAGATTACAAATAATGGCGGTATTCTGCTTTTTCTCTGTAAGCTACGAATCTGTAGCGTACGACTGATCTGTAATTTATCTATGGATCTGTATGTGGCTGACTTACAGATTCGTAAATTATGACATTCTGGAAGTTTTTCTGTAACTCTCGTATTACAAGTGTCAATTTTGAACTACTCCCTAATAAGATCGTAACAATAAGATCATAGAATAGATTTTATTTTCCTATCATTTTGGCTCGTAAGTATTGATTATTGGATATATTTATGTTCAATTCGTGTTCGTTACAACGAGAAAGAAAAATTAACAACCGAAGTCCAAGATGAATTACAAAAGTTAAGTGATGTATTTTATATTCTGTGACTAAAACAAATCATTCAACATAACCTCACAATATACCTTTCGATATGTTTCCGATCACCTGTAAGCTACAGATTTATAGAAAGCGTCAAGAATCGTAATTGTCCTGTAAACTTATGAAAAGTTACAGATTCGCTTACAGATGAAAGCAGAATACCGCCATTAGTTTGCATGAGTTCATTTTCGTTTTTGGTAAAGAGCCCTCCACCTTCGGTGTCAGGCTCTCTCTCTCTCTCCAATGAAAATGACCGAATGCAGTTTTTCAGGGACAACACGCTGGAATACAAAATTATCAGGTCATTTCCATGGACGAGTGTAATTCGGTGGAATATTTCCCGAATGATATGTTCTGTTTTGTGTTACCTATTGGGTTCATTTGCCAAAAATTTTCCTTCAATATCTAGCAATGATTCCTATCTTGTGCAGAAAGTATCTTTCCCGTATTCGATTGCTAGCTCCACTCCGCATCGTTCGGGCAACAGCAATCTCGTACGGGAAAGTAAAACTTTCTGCACTTTATCGGAAATATAATCAGGATCTTGGAAACGGCTCCAACGATTTTCATGAAAGTTACAAATTAAGGGTTTTTCGGCCCAAGGAATCGATCCATCAAGGTTTCACGTCCGAGAAAAACTCGAAAATATGAATAAAAATCGATTCAAGATGATTATGACGTTTCAAAAAATCCGATAACAATCAGAGCGACTCACAGATTTAATTCTCCATGTTTTCGAAATTCAGTAAAATGCTTGCGAAACTAGGATTGTTCTCAAGCTCAAGCTGGTTATTCGGTATTATTCCTAAAGGGCAAAAACTGAGAAACAGGCGAAACAAAAATCGTGGTCATTAAATGCTTGAAATCGATTCAGGTGTTGTAGTTTGAAAATCATAAATATCAAGTGACTAGCTGACCCGGCAGACTTCGTACTGCCCCAATTGATGAATAAAAAAGTATATATGTTTCTATTCAGATTGATAAATATTATGTTTTGTCACAAATTAAATTTCTGAACGCAAACATAATATTTGAAATTTGACAACCAACAAAAAGGTCCTTCCTTCATGTCGATCGATTCCTCTTATGACAAAAGTACCCGCGCACATGAGATTTTCTTTGGCGCGATCGTTTAGTCGCAAAAATGAAACACATACATGAGAATGCACTCACATGCGACTGAATAATCGCTGCGACTAAACAGTCGCATTTATGAAGCCACGCGATTGTCAGAATGAGTCAAACTTGCGACAATTCAATCGTAATTCAATTGCTGCCGGAGTCCGAACTTCTTTGGTATAATATTATTGTTAATATTATTGGGCTCGTAATAGTAGAGCTACAACACAATCGGTTTTCAGGAAAATCCATGTTATTACTGAATGTAGCTGCGATTTATTAGTTGCAAGTGCGCGCATGAAACATTTAAGAATTTCTTTTTTATTCTTGGCGATTGCGATTATTCAGTCGCGCGAGAAGAAAACATAAGTGCGCGCCTAGGCAAAGAGTTTATCTTTTTATCTTTGTGAGTGTGCGCGAGAAATTTTTTACTTCGTTGGTCCTCCGTGATAGTGACATTAACTTTGTGACAAAACATAATATTCATCAATCTGAAAAGAAATAATCTGCTTTTTCATTTATCAATCAAGGCAGTACGAAGTCTGCCTCACAAAAGATCATCTGCAAAAAAAGACCCAACTTGAAATGTCATTTTCACTAATGATCACCGAAGCTGATAATGACATAGATAACCGAAAATGATGTTTATCGAATTATTTATTATTAATTGATAACATTGACGTTTTGTGCAAACTTTGCGTCGTCTTCACTTGAAGAAATAATTGAAATCGAGAAGTAGATGTAACGATATAATAATAAAAAATTCAAATAAATTTCAAAACATCAAAGTTTAATTGTCAGAAATCGATGATCATCGAAAATCAATGATAATCGATCACCTCTATTTTTAAGGAAAAACCATAATAAATACCTTGCATTTTTATATTTTCTCACCTTTTAAACCTTCCCTGAAATTCCACGAATAAGTCAAGACCAGAATTATCCAAATTGGTCCGTTTTCGTGTTTTAGCGTATCTAAGGCACAGCAATTCATTTTTATATATACAGATGAAATACAGAATGACAATTCTAGGAATAAGTCGTATTTTTTGGTCCTGAAAAATATTCTGTTTTCTTGTGTTATAACATATTTGGGTTATCTATGGAAGATGATTGCCTTTCATTGGGGTCCCGTAGCGGTCTTCAAACATCTGAAGTGCCGAAAAATCATCACCTGGAAGGTCGAATCCGGTTTGAAAAACCCTCACGACCAGAGAGCGAGAATTTGTGGATTTTGAATTTGAATATCGAAGGAATTTCGAAAGACAAGTGTGATTACGTCTCCAAATTAGCTGATGAACATGGTATCGAAGTGATTCTTCTGCAAGAAACCCACATGGCAACTGAAAAAAATCCTCGTGAAAGAGGACAGTTGAAAGGTTATGTATTAATTGATTTTTTATAAGTTTAGCTTGTTATGTTAAAAAATTATCAGTTTCGTGAAATTCAACAAATTCGGAAAGGGGAAATTGATGGAGCTTTTTCACGTCTTTCAAATTTTGTGACATTTCTGTCATAAATATTTATAAACCTCCGAACATTATTTGGCCAAGAAATCTGAATGTTGATGTTTTTTTAAAGTGCCAAATGCATTTCTAAAATGCATTTGATTTATTCTGAATAATCGGTTTCTTTTCTGTTTTTTTTTTATTTCAGATTAAGAATTGCGAGTCGTTTTGGGAAGAATCTGTCTATCCGAGCCCATCGACGGATAACATGAAGATGATCACACCGATGTCTCTCAAGATTTTCCGGATATTTAACATTTTATGTTTTTTTTTACGGGGAGACAGTTTTTTCGGCTGAGGTTTTTTCCCCTGGCTTTATAGTATCGTATGATACTAGTGATGATAGTATCGTATGATTCTATAGTATTATACGAAGAATGTTATGATACCCCGTTCTTTTTTTACCTCAGCTTAGGTACTTTTTGTTTCAACATTTATTGTATTATTTTAGTTCTCTTTTTCATAAGAATATATCAGCACCTCAGAGGTAAAGTGTGTTAAGTCACATTTTTTCAGACACGAACTATCTACAATATTGGATTCAAATTAGTAAATTTTAGCTAGTGGAACACATTTTTGACTCCCTAGGTATATCAAGTTTCCAAATAATGGCAGAAAACATTCTTTGAAACAATAATCGAACTAAAAAATCTCTCTTTTGTCTAATTTTCATATTGTGATTTAACACACTTTACCTCTGGGGTGCTGATATATATATATATATATATATATATATATATATTTCTATTTTCATTTTATATATATATATATATATATATATATATATATATATATATA